>APFE030830047.1:0-36316 GCA_000404065.3 Pinus taeda | reverse complement strand
CTCGATCTCTATCTTTCCACTGCTCACCATCTTCTTTCACCACCAGAATCGATCTCGCAGATCTCCCACTGAACAGGGTCTACCACAGGCCCGAGCGAAACCCCTCAGGAACAAAGGCGTCCCCTTGAAGCCAAACCAACTCTGATACCAAATGTAGGTTTTAACCCCTTATAGAAATTACCTGCATACGAATTCTAAAACACAGAAAATAAACAATGCAAGAGCATAACACATAAAACACATATACACTGAGATTTTCCCTTGGATCCCAAAACCGAGACTACCAGTTTGATTTTTCATTATGTTCCTTTCAATGTTATAATACATATTTATACATGCCGAAGCATCCAATACCATGGACCGAAAACTATCGCATCCAATACCATGGACCAAAAACCAACACGTCCAAAAAACATGTGCGAAAATCATGCCCAAAACCATAGGTGTGTCTTCCCAACCTAACATAGGTTCCAAAACCAAAATTTTCTAGGGAACCCATAAAGTGAGGTTTCGGGTACACCTCAAACCCCCTGTTACCCCCCCGTTAAACAATTGGCAAGAGGGGGCTTTGCCCCCCTTCAACCCCCTGGTTAACTACGTGGGCTAGTCGTGGAAAGAATATAACACGACCCAATAGGTCCTGCTCGCTTGATGTCAACAACATGTTTACGAATCCTTTGATTAATTGAGAGATCAATTTCACCAATGTAGGGAGTCCCACAAGTGCATGGGATAATGTAAACACCATTCATATTCTTGGGATCCCTTGGGTCTTTTACAAATCTAAGGGAGCTCTAGATGGTATTTAAAGGCCTAAAGGTTGAAGCCATCTTATGCTTCCTTAGGATCTTCACAATCATGTCAGTGGTCCCTTGGATAAAAGGAAGATGAACACTAGAAAATCGATCCTTGGTATCTTTCTTAGCCCTAGGACCTTTTTGAGATCTGAGGAAAGCCTTAGTACATTGGTGTTTACTATACTCATTATTAAAGAAAACACTTAGGAGATGTGCTTTTTCTTCATTGAGATGGTTGTCATCATAAACTCTTAAAGCGCTAGTCGCTAAGGTGTTGAGAACACCAAGCTTTTGAGCTGGGAAATGATGAGAATTAGAATGAAGATATTGTTCGTATGAGTTTTTTTACGAAATACCTGATGATAAAAAGAGCCATCATCATTCCTTGAGAGCAAGACATCAAGGAACGGAAGACTACCATTATCTCAAATTCCATGGTGAATTTTATGGAATTAGATTGATTGTTAAGATGAAGGAAAAACAATTCTAACTCTTCCTTACCATGGGACCAGATGACACAAGTGTCATCCACAAACCTCTTCCACATATTAGGTAGAAGACGAGAAGAAGCTAAGGCCTTTGATTCAAAATCCTCCATTAATAGATTAGCTACCAAAGGGGAGAGACGAGAACCCATGGCGACACCCCAAGTTTTCTCATAAAACTCCCTATCGAATGAAAAGAAAGTAGAAGTAAGACAAATACCAACTAAATCAGTTGTATCAGGATCCATAATGTGCTTGATGACTTTGATGGCCTCATTGATAGGGATATTAGTGTAGAGGGAGACCACATAAAAGCTCACAAACTTAACATTCGGATCAAGATTGAAACTCTTTAACTCATTGATAAACGATGCAGAGTTCTTAATGAAGGATTATGTATGGCCAACAAGGGGCTTAAGCTTCTGGGCTAAATATTTAGCAAGAAGATAAGTTGGCCCTCCTATAGTGTTGACAGTGGGTCTCAGAGGAGCCCCTTCCTTATGAATATCTAGTAGGCCATAGGTTCTAGGGGTAAGAGTGCAACTTTCTATAACCTTATGACTAAATGAGTTGACCGAGCTACTAGCCTTTATAGTAAGAGCCACACTTTTGGAAATCTTCTTTAGGGGATTGTTGTTGAGTTTCCTGTAGCTCTTGTTATTATGGAGGTGGTCCAACATCTTCCTACGATAATCATCCTTATCAAGAATAACCACAGCACCACCTTTGTCGGTGTTGAGAACAACAATATTCTTATTATTGTTTAACTATTTGAGAGCGTCAAACTCAGGTGTGTTGATGTTGTTCTTGAGCGGCTTTGCCTTTCTAAGGACAACCGCACAATCTTTACGAATGATATCTTTAGTGACATCCTATAAGTCTTTAATACCATATTCAAAGTCACAGCTGATAGCTTCGACCGAGATCTTTTTAGGAGCAAGAACAAAATATAAACCTTTCTCCAAAAGACTAAATACAGGGGATCAAAAGAAAAGTTAGAGAGATTGATAACTCTATTACTAGAAGAGGAAAGAAAATTGGAACAAACATTATTATCCAAACCTAGAGTCTTATTACCAATCCTAATATTATTACTATAATCATAATTTAAAACAGAGTCACTAACCTCATTAATAATATTTGGTTTTAATAAATTAATTTTAAACTATTTTTCAAAAACTAGTTGTTTAATATAGTCGTTACTTAATCAAAGAGATTTAGAACAGTCGGTGAAGGAGCGTGCTGTTAAGGCGCTCTGTAAGCAAAGGTCATCGGTTCTAGTCTCGCCGATACCAAAAAATCCAGGATGGTTTCTATTGGTGTGGCTCAGGCCGGGTGCAATCCCGGGTGACTTTGACAGCTTAGACGCACCTGAGTCGTGGCCTCTCAGCAACAAGGTAAGAGTGATTTTCAGGATTCACCCACTTTTCAACAACAACAAAAAATATAGTCGTTACTTAATAATATTTGTTTTTAATAAATTAATATCATAATTTTCGATTATTTTCGATTAATAAAAAAAATGATAATATTTTATTTTAATAAATTAATTTTAATATTATTTTTCAAAAACTCGTCATTTAATATAGTCATTACTCAAATAATATTTGTTTTAATAAATTAATACCATAATTTAAATATTATTGACTTTGACTTTTTTATTCTTGTTAGTTGTATTTTTATATTATTTCCCATTCATAGATCTTTTAATAACATTTTATTTTAATAAACTAATTTAAATATAAATTTTCACAAAAACTAACCGTTTAATATAGTTGTTACTTAATAATATTTGTTAATATCATAATTTTAATATTATTTTTCAAAAATAGTCGTTATTTGAAATTTTGATCTCTACATTGCTCTATACTTAAGTCGTTGCCATGGTCTGCCTCTTCATCTGGTTCTCATGATGAAGCACACTAGTTGGTTCGAAACACGTTGGCAAAAGAAATATTGTTACGTGATTTCTACCGTAAGACTTTTCATAAGACTAGTGGACTACTGGAAGGCAGATTGGAGCTCATGTATTGTCTAGCCTAGAAGAGCAGATTAGATCAGCCCATGTTCATTGGAGCAAAAGTGACCTGCAGTAGTGATAGGTGGCAACCCTCTTGTAGACTCTATGTGTTGTCCTTTGATGGACTAAGGGGCAACTAGAGAGCAAAACAAAAGCAATGAACCGACATGATGAGATACGACATAGAGACTGTAGTGAGGTTGTCATTGTATCTTATATTCATGTACTTGTGGATAATTGAGAGTCATTTTCCCTTGTATGGGAAGCCCTAGACTGTTGTATTACTCAGTTGGTTTAATATAACAAAGATTGGGTTGTTGTACATATTTGTACAATATTTTTGTAAAAAGTTGTCTATACTTGTGCATGTGTGATTTACTGTTATTTATATTCCGTTGTGCACAGTAGCTTTGTTGAGATTCTTGGTTCGGTGTCAGAAATTCTAAGATTCTATCCTAGACCCAAGATCATGGAAATTCAACACCTTCAATGTTCCAAATATTACAGAACCAAAGGAGTAAGCCATCTTTGTTCCACCCTATGATTTGACAAGTTGCCCACATGCCATTTGTTGATTGCTTCCTCTTTGCTATCGAGGTAGCGTGGGCCTTAAGCTTCCTTCTTTGGCTTCAATGTGAAAGTTTCATTCCATTCAAATGTAAAGGGAAAAGCTTTTAAGTGCCCCACCTCTAAGCCTTTGTTACCCCTATACTTTGCATTAGTGCTTATGCAAAGCATCAACCCCTCAAATCCCCTACTTTAAGCTCTATGTAGATTCGTTACTCTATATTGTTGCATAGCTCCTTACTCCTTACCATGCATGCCTCATCCTTCACTTTTGATAAGAGTTTATGGTGTAGAGGTGACACCTTTCACCATCTCATTGAATCCTTCATGTTATTTTTGTGGTGTTTGGCTTGACCTTTTCCTTTGACATAGAGCGCAAAGGTAACACCCTCCTCCACAATTAAACCAAAACATTTACATACTCTTTTACGTAGCATTTTTTCAAGATGTTTTCCTCCTCATTCTACGCAGCATGGATGTAACACCTTTGCTTTGAGTCCTTGTGTGGAGCATGAAGGTAACACCTCTGCTTTGACTCCTCCAATCCTATGCATGGTCATAAACTTTGCATGACCAAAACTTTTCATGAAGGCTTTCACCAAGGTATAGAAAAACAACTCCTATCAACCTTATAAAGAAGGTTTAACAAGCATTCTTATGGATAAAATTAAACTATTTATAAATACAAATTTAACTAGAGAAAATAACTTGATTCTTTAACAATACTTCCATATTAGTGTAACGGTTGAATTCTTAAATATCAACATCTATCAATTAGTTTGATGCGTGTCATGAATACTATCATTGATGTTCTTATTTCTTGACCCAATAGTTAATGTGATAAAACTTATCATAATAATTTTAAAATTTCCCCACGTAATGGCAGGAACACTTCTAATTGCCCATTTATCCATGAATGTGTTCTATTGTCAAAAACAAAGCTTCTCCATGTATTCTTAGCTTTGTGAAAGCAATGCTTGCATCATGGTATATTACTGCAACTCTCAATAGAAATTAAGTTGCCTTGGGTAGTAGTCAAAATAAAATAAAACAATTACCATAAAGAGAAATTTCCATTTTGATCTCTAGGATATGGAATTCATTTGTGAAGGGTTATTGGAAGTCTTAATAGGACTTGGAATGAGCCTACTCGCGGTCCTTTATAGCTCGTACTTGAGCATGCTAATTGTGATACATTTTTTTGCTAATTGTGATACATTTTTTTCTAAGTATGCAAAATAATATCAATGTGGGTCGTTTATTTGTCCAAATTCACCATTTTAAAATCAATATTGGCAATTTATGTCTCCGACAATTTAATTTGGCTACTTAATTCGTCTTCTATTTCTATCTATCCAAGAGTTTATCTTCACATTAATTTATGTAGACAACTTTATAATCACATGCTAAATAATGCATTGATCAAATTAGAATAATGCAATGGATGAATGTTAAAAATCACTATGGTAAAAACTAAAGAATGGTTGTATATGGCAAGAGATAATTGTCCAATTAGATTTTCTATTTTTTTTCCACCTTTCAAATACCATGGTTTACCAAAACCATGGCCTTGTAAACCACCAACAATAGAAAACAATTATTAATCATGGTGATTCACTGGCATCCACCTAGAACAATCCTCCTCCCTTAGGAAGAAATGGTAACCATTGCATCAAGTTCCCTCATCAAATGAGGAAACTTTTGGTAAATTTAGCTCCTTACGAGCCATTTTCCTTGGTAAAAGAGTTTCCCTTCTTTGACAACTCGGTAGAGTTGTTTGTTTTGCTGGTGGGTATCCTTCCTCTTGTTGTCCATAATCTGATCATTTGTAATTCGTTCAATGTAGTCAGGATTAAGATTTTGGGGACCAAGAGCTCGACTACCTCTGAGGTGTCCAACAAAAGTGGAAAGTATGGTTAAAGAAACTCCACATTAAACACCAGGTGCAAGCCAAGGAGAATAAGAATACTCAATTCGAAACCATTTGCACCCACAACCTTTGTGATCATATAAGGCCCATATTACAATGTTAAAATCTTCCTATGGGGGCCTATGAGGTTCTCTTTTTATAAATGCAACCACACCTTATCACTAACCTAAAACTTGTGTGGAACTTGATGCTTATAAAGTCCTTGCTTGTACTTGGCATTAGCTTTTACATGGCATCATGAAGTCGTTGTCGAAGGTGTTGGATCTATTTAACAATTTTGGATTCTCAATTTGTTTCATCTTGAGCATCAAGGACTCAATTGGTGAAGATGCAATAGGAATGGTGACATCCATGAGGGATACTAGTTGGAACCCCACACATGTAGATTTTTGTGTAGCAATTAGAGGTACTCTTGCTTTGCTAAAGGGTCTCCAAGTCAGCCTAGATTAATTAGGAAAACTTTTATACTAAAAGGATAGGTCAGTCTGGGAAGAATTTAAACTGACTAGCGTAGGAAGAGGTGTGTCTCTTGGGTTGTCACACCCCCATTCAACTTGCATAAATAATCATTATGATGCTTCATTTCAACACCAACAAAGAGAAATTTTTCTCCACCATTCTTGTCCATCTTGGACAATGGCACATGTGGAGAAGGAAGACAAGTTTGACCATCTTAACTGAGTTGATTTGACCTTTGCTTTGACCAAGTTTGACTTGTGTTGAATGAGTTGGTTTATCTCATAGTTGATAATAGGATGGCTACAGTTTGACCATAATAAGGCCATAGGTTGACCGTAGGTCCAAATTTGACCGCAGTCTTGTTTTGACTAGCATTGAAATTCTTATATTTTAGCTAGTTTGACTAGTGTTGACTTGTTGAAGTATTGACCATGTTTAATTGGTAGTTTAACTTGGATAATGTCACAAAATTTTAAACAAATTGTTGATTTGTAAACCTTGTTGAAGAATAATTTCTCTTAAGAAAAGTTGTTGGATTTTCTCCCAAGGTCTGGTTTCCCAGGGAAAAATGTGTTGTCTGTATTGTGCATGGTTGTCTTTCTATGATCTTTATTATTTCCACTGCATTTAATGTTGAGATTTATGAAGTGTAATTATTCAATGATAGTAATGGCATAAAGAATGGTTAGAAATTCTTAGGAAGTAATTATCTGGCCAAAAACCATATTCTAATGTACATCTTGTAGAAAAATTAACATGGTATCAGAGTTTTGTTGAAAGATTAGAAATTGAAGTTAGCCTTATATACTAGTGTTCAACAACCTAATTAGGTTTTGGATTTGTTGTCAAAATGGCACCAAGTCTCAGAGTTGAAGATAGGTTGGATGGTGTTATCAACTTCATATCTTGGAAGACCGGGATACTCCTTGTCTTGAACGAAAATGAGCTTAAGAATCATGTGGAGGAAGTTATTCCAGAGCCATAGGGATCTGGGGAGAAATCCAAGTAGAAGAAGTCAAATGAATCTTTTTTTTCTCCACTCTTACGGACATTATTACAGATGGAAACAATGTTTGGTTGGTGGACAATGGTGCATCTACGCACATGACTAGTTTTCAAGATTCTCTCTTAAATTTGACAGAGAGGGATTCAACATTGCAGGTGAAACTTGGAGATAATGCCAAGTATGCAGTGAAAGGAGTTCGGTTAATTTTGTTTTATCCGAAGTTCGAAGATTCTCTACACATGAGAGATGTTTTGGTTGTACCATAATTTAGGAAAAACCTTCTCTCTATATTAGCATTGGAGGATAGAAGTTATAGAGTTGCATTCATTGATTGTTAGGCTTTTATATAGCCTAAGGGATCAAGTATAGACTTAGTGGAAGTGGTTGATGTTCGAGAAGGAGGACTATACAGACTAATAGAATGACCAACCTAGGCATTGGTATCAGTTTATGTGAGTTATGGCATTGGATATTTGCTCATAGACATTCTAGGACAACATCGTAATAAAGTTAGTCAACATGTTACTTTTGATGAGGAGTTAGACTTCCAGAAGTAAAAAAAGTACCATATGGAGATTGATAGTGAGGAGCAAGAGGCTCTGAAGGATGCAAGTACATGTCCATTTATTCCAGATGTTTATCCTTTAGACTATTCGAAAGAGTCAATAGAGCCAATAGATCTACCAAGAGATTTTGCTGACACTTTGCAAGATGCAGAAGGGCATGCAACTCCCCATGGTAGTTTCAAGGAGAGCAAATGACCACAAAGGTACTCGGGTTATATGGTGTTGATGAGCCACATCATTGATTTTGAACCTTGTAGTTATGGGGAGGATGCCATGATGGAGGAGTACCCGTCCATCATGAAGAATGACGTGTGGAAGATTATTTTGTGACCTGAGGGGAAGTCAGTGGTGACTTCTAAGAGGATTTATGAGATCATACATGCAAAAATGGTAGAATTGAGAAGTACAAAATGAGGTTCATGGTGAGAGGGTTCTCCTAGAAAGAGGAAGTGTACTATGACTAGACATTGTTCCAGTTTCCAAGTACACTTTTATTACAATTATTATTTGTTGTGCTTCATTAATGGGTTATAAGATACATCACATGGATGTAAAGATCACAATCCTAAATGGTATGATTGAGGAGGAAGTGTACACAAAATAACCTCAAAGCTTCAAGGTACATGGGAAAGAGCCCCATGCTTGTATATTGAAGAAGGATTTGTACAAACTCAAGCAGGAACCTAGGGCGTGGTATTCTAGGATTGATGGATACTTAATGAGCTTAGGCTTCACCAAGGGTGTTGTGGATCCTGACCTTTACTTCATAATTTTTGATGGCAATCCTTTTATCTTGGTGTTGTATGTTGATGATTTGTTCCCTACTAGAACAAAGGGACCCATCGTTGGGTGCAAGAGGGAGATGGCCTCATAGTTTAACATGAAGCATCTTGGCTCTATGCACTATTTCTTGGAATTGGAGGTGTGGCAGAGATCAAAAGTACATTGTTAAGTTTTTGAGGAGATTTAGCATGATGGATTAGAAATCCATGGCTACACATATGGTGACAAATCTAAAGAAGTTGAGTGATTCTGCTTTAGATTAATATTTGGTGGATCTCGTGATGTACAAACAATCAAGAAAAGTAGAAGGAGTAGTCTTCCAACAGGATGTCATGGGATTTAGATTGCCATACTAGATGCTCAGAGATAGGATATCTCTAGGAGCAACATGCCTTCTGCGAGGAGACCATGCTAGACAACAGGTATGCTTCAATAACAGAGTGAGCAATAGTGGCAAGAGGATTTGCTTCTATGATAAAGGGAGCAATTAGGATTGCCACAAGAGGATCTGCTTAAGTGTTAGAGGGAGCACAAAATTAGGGTGACCAAAAAGTAGTTGTAGTGATGGATCCAATGAAGGAAATTGGGCAGTTTATGGTATTCGATGATGCATGTGTTGAGGTACCTGTGTGGTACTTCAGATTGGGCCAGGAGTGCAGAGGATAGAAATAGCACCTAGGTGTGTTGCTTCAACTTGGGATTAACTATGGTAACCTAGTTTAGTAGGAAGCAAAATTTTGTCGCACCTAGTACAATAGAGGAAGAGTATATCGCAACCAATGCCACAAGTCGTGAAGTCATTTGGCTTTGAAAGCTTCTTACAAAACTAATTAATTGGGTCACTTCATCTGAGACATGGTGAAAAAGGGAGCAATGAAGCTTTAGTACATATCCATAGATGAGAAAATTGCGGACATTCTCACAAAGCCTCTATTTATAGCGAAGTTTGTATACTTCAGAGGCAAGCTTGGTATGCTAAAAGATTGCCTCCCTCATTGAGAGGGAGTATTGATGTCATTATAGAATAGGGTAAACCTTCTCCTTAAAGGTCATGTTGATTTGGCCAAGTCACACTGATTTAACCAGGTCATGTTGTTTAACCAGGGGAGATTAATACATTCAGTTGAGTAGCCATGTTGATTTGGCTAAACCATGCTAATTTGGTCAAGGGTGAATGGCCCTGGGTAACTGTAGAATAACACAAACTTTCTCTTGAGAGGCCATTCTGATTTGGTTGGGTCATCTTGATTTGACTAGGGGATATTAATACATTCACCTAAGTAACCATGTTGGTTTTCTTGGGCCATGCTGATTTGGATAGGGGTTAAGGGCCCAGGGGCAAACCTTCTCCTAAAAAGGCATGTTAAATTGACTAGGTCGTGTTGATTTGAGCAAGGAGTTGGATACATTTACCTAAGAAGCCATGTTGATTTGGTCAGGGGTAAATGGCCCAGGTTACTCACATTTCCTGCTCCAAGATGGAGTGATATATATCTATCGACATGCAAGTGAGGGGACACTACATCAACATAGTAAGCTCATGAACTTTTTTTGTGGAGAAGAAATTTCAGCTAAGGGGAAATATATTTTAAGATAAGGTGAATAACTCCCTCGCCAAGAGGGAATGTTGATTTTTTTGTAGCATTAGGAGGTATTCCTACTTTGCTAAAAGGTCTCCAAGTCAACCTAGATGAATTAGGCAAATTTTTGTATTAAAAGGATAGGTCAACCTAGGAAAAATTTAAGTTGACTAGCCTATGAAGAGTGTGTCTCTTAGGTTATCACACCCTAGATCCATCTTAACTCCAGATCTACCAAGCATCGAGAGGGATCAATCTCTTTTCACTTTAAAAGAGGTTTGCATCTCAAGAAATTTGATCCCTCTCAACGCTCAGTAGATCCCGAGTTAAAATAGATCTAGTATAGTTTAATTATTAATTATAATTATAATTATAAATATAGTTATTAATTTTATGTATTTTATTTTATTTTTACCAAGTCAAAAAGTTAAAGATTACAACATCTCTATCGTATTGGGATCAAATGTCTACATAGTTCTTAAGTTTACTTATGAAACTCAAATATAAAGAATTTTTTCAACAAAAACTGAATTGGTGTGGGGAAATATTTGATTAAAATATAATATTACAATATTATATGTTACCTAATATTTATTAATTACCCAATAAAAAGTGGCTATGGGCGGAGGGAAATACTAATTAAAATGTAATATTATTACATTTTATTCAATATTTCCCCACTTCTCATAATTTTATAGTTTAGATTATTTACTTTCAAACTTCAAATATAAATAAAATTGCAATAGAATGAATATTATAATATTATATTTTACCCAATATAACCTAGTAAAAAATAGATGGAGGTAGACAAAAATATTAGATAAAAAGTAATAATTACAATTTTTTTTAATATTTTCCCCACCTATGTCAACATGAATATATCAATGCAAAAGTTTTACCTTTACAAGCTACATGGATTCAGTGCCATCATTTTATACAACTAATTATGTATCTAAATATAACATCAAAATAAGATGGATCTAGGATAGTTTAATTCCCCCCTAAAATAGGTTATATTCCACATGAATACCATGGGTTAGTACCCTCTCCATTTTTTATTTCAATATATCCCTCATACTAAAAAGTATTATATATAATATATATATATATTATATTTCCTCCTTACTTTATCTCACTATATTAAGTCTGATGTAAAATAAAGGTGAAAATTAAAGTATTTTATCTATGATTTTTAATTAACATTATTTAAAAAAAAAAAAATAACCTTACACACAACATCTCTTCCATATACATATATTAAACCCTTCCCTCCCCACCAACCCCACACACACAAAATAATATATATATAACGTTACGTGACAACATCTCCCTCATGTACTAGGATGTAGAGCGCCTCTTGGCGCAATAACTAGACATTGTGATGCCTCAATTCAACACCAATGAAGAGCATGTTTTCTACATCATTCTTATCCCTCTTAGACAATTGCACATGTGGAGAAGGAAGACAAGTTTTACCATATTGACTGAGTTGGTTTGACCTCTATTTTGATTGAGTTTGACTTGCGTTGAATGAGTTGTTTGATCTCATGTTTGACTCTAAGAAGACTGCAATTTGACCGCAAAAGGCTGCAGGTTGACCACAATCCTGTTTTGACTAGGAAATTGACCAATATTGAAATTATAATCTTTTAGATGGTTTGACTAGTTTGACTTGCTGAAGTATATGACTAGGTTTGACTGGTATTTTGACTTGGATATTGGCACAAATTTATAAACAAATTGTTGATTTGTAAACTTTGTTGAAAATAAATGTCTCCTAAGAAAAGTTGTTGAGTTTTCTTCCAAGGTTGTGTTTCCTAGGTAAAATTTATTGTCTTCATTGTGCATGGTTGTCTTTTTGTGATCTTTAATGTTTCCATGGCATTTAATGTTGATATTTTCTAAAGTGTAATTATTCAATGATAGTAGTGGTGTAAATAATGGTTGGAAACCATTAGGAATTAATTACTTGGCAAAAAATCGTATTCTATTGTACTTCTTGTAGAAAATTTAACAAAACACAGTTGAAAAGAGATGTGGCTAATATAGTTTTGGAGAGCTCTATTATAACCATGCTAAGCATATGGAAAGTTGTCATCCTGTGTATGTAGATGTTTGACCTAGAAGTGTAGAGGCACCCTTGAAGGCAAGGTGATTATGTCGTTGGACCCTTCTACAAGCTTGTCCACTTGTTTATGTTATGTAGAGAGAGCTTGTGTTGGAGTTGTGGTGGTTGTAGTGACCCTTTATTCTCCTTTTGGCTAAACCATGAAGAGGACAAACTTTGACGTATGAGAGACTACTTTTTGGCATTGTTTTGTTGGGATCAATGGTTTTTTCATGGTTAGAACTACCTCTGGTATCTTATAGAATTGACCCCCCATAGTAGCAATGACACTATAGGGTCAAGGCTCACAAATAACATAACATTTCCACATATAAGATTGTCCTAAAAGAACATCACAAACTTCAAGTGGGGCAACATCACACATTAGTTCATCTTTGAAGGGTTTGATGTTGTAGGATAGGTGACATTTATGGTTGACATGAGAGTCTTGTCCATGGCTCCACTAGCCAATGGTGTATGGTTGGGGGTAAGGGACTATCGAGAACTTCAATTGCTTGATCACCTCAGTTGAAATTAGTTTCTTATGGCTCTCATTATCAAGAATGGAGTGTAGTGGGGTCCTCTTCAGCCACATCTATGAATGGAAGAGGTAGTCCCCCTTCTCAGTTTCCTCCAGCTCTTTTGGTTGGATCTTTGTGGTTGTGATGGTATCACTTAGTTATGCATTGATGATTTGGTTCCCTTTATCTTATTCTAAAACAAAATTTGAGCCACGATGGTTTTTTCTCTTTGAGCTCATCCAACAATTATTTTTTTGAGTGGCATTCATCAATGTTGTGCCAGGGGTTTTTATGGAACTCACACCATTTTCTAGTGTCATTCTTCGACTTCCCATTACCCATCTTTTCTTGTGACTTGGGATGGTTATCTTTATGTTGGATCTCCTTACATTATCCCTTGTTTTGTGAGTTAGCGCTTCCTCTTCCAGGATTATGTTGTAGTGGATTTACTGAGCCAAGTGGCTCCACACACATGCATAAGTCCAAAAGGGCTCAGAAATGGTCAAAATTCAAAGTGTTTAAATTTCAACAAACTCGACATCAGATCAAAGTGCTCGTCGCCCTGATTCCAACGGCACTCGAATCCGAGCTCATATGAGAGAGATAGAGTTCTTTAAAGTTTGATAAGACAAGGAAAAAGTGTGGCCCACAACATGCCACATGGCATCACAATTAGCAGGTGTGGCCCATGGATTACATGTAAGTCGACATGTAGCCTATCAGCTATTGACACTTGACCCCTAGTCATTGGCTCCTCACCCTACATAAAAGACAAAAAGAATATATATTAAAAATTCCTTATAAAAACAAAAATCATTTAAAACAAGAAACTATATATTAAAATATAGTTATTAATATGGTTATTCAATATTAAAAATACCAAAAAAAAATCAACGATTTTTATTAAATGGTAAGGTTGTTATACCATAACCATTTGATCGTTTACCATACAGTTAAATGCCCATGGTTTGTAACAAATGTTATGGAACCGCATGCCATGTAACAATTCCAACAAATATGGTTATAACCGTTAAGTGCCCATTAAAAATGGGCAAAACAAGCGATGTAATTTGGGGAAAGATAGGGTTTGAACCTAGGATGCACCACACCCATTTTTAGCCTTTGAAAAGAGGGAAAATAGCATTGTTGTTTACTCCACCCGACAAATTATTATGAACCAATTCATACCATTCGACCGGGGAGAACCGAACGGAGGAGCGTCGAGCAACCAACGATGGAGATTGTAGAACCGTGAGCATGAATGGAACCTTTACATGGAGTGGAACCATGACACAGTGCCAGAGGGCGGAACCATGATGGCACAAATTTTGAGACAATTTTTTGCAGAGAATATTCCTTTAACCTTGAAATATTATGTGGGGAGGTAAATTTTCATTTTGTCATAACATTATGAAGTTTACAGTCATTTTAACCAGAATTTCGTAGGGAATACAATGGTGAAATCAGAATCACCATTTGAGCAACTGATTTGCAGATTCCCAGAAAAGTATAAGCTTTGAAGAATCTTGAGGGATTCTTTCGTATTCCTTGGAGGCTGAAATTCGCCAGAGTCAAAATGCAGCCAACTTTAGTCTCAGAAGTCTCAGAATCTTGCAAGGATCATGATAGCGAGATCAGATTCGTAATTTGAGCAGAAGATCTCCAGTAAGTCCAGAGGATAGAATCTTTCGAGAATCAGAGGAATCTAAAAGATTCATACATGCCCAGATTTTGACGGTTTCGGAATTCGATAAATGGCTAGTCGATTTTACACCTCTCGACGATAGAAATTCAGTGGTGTAGTCAGTTTTTACAAATGAGCCTTCCATTTTTTGGCCAACGTCAAAGGTGCAGGTACATGAATCAGTCATGTCATGTTTTCCTTCATAATTGTTGAGGTGATGTATTATGTTTTGATATCCCTGCTTGATGTTATGTTGTGGGATCACTTTTGCCACATTATGTAAGATGTATTTAGCTTTTCATGCTATGTATTGTTGTGGAAATCCCTATGTAACTATGTTGAAGTGATGCTCATTGCCACATTATGTGAGATCATTTTAGTTTGTCATGGAGAGAGGAAGCCTTCTTGATCGAGAATTCTTGTAAGCGGAACATCTCATGGAGAGACAAGCCACTCTTATTTGAGGGAACATGACCTTGCTATGAAAAAGTGTTGTCCAAGTACATCATCATCATTTCCAACATTATATGAAGCGGCCTCCACCATCCTGACACTGGGCCTAGAGACGTAGTCCACACTGGACGAACTCCATTATCAAATGTCTCATGTTTTGACTTGTTGGTCGTTGTCATGTTTCCTCTTACTTAAGCATGCATATGTGTTCTTTTATGCTATATTAAATGCAATTCTAACAACATCACAGAAGTAAAGGATCTTGGATGATTCTGGTAGCTTAAGGAACCCAGATCTAGTTTGGTATCAGAGTGTTCTTCTCGCTGATGTGAATTGCAAGCATGAACGATTGAATGTGCAGCAATGGAGGATGACAAAAAAAATGTACGAGACCTTCCTCCGAATGTCCAAAATGGTGGATATCATGTATGAAGCATATGAGAAGAGAAGAGAGGAGGAGGCAAAGAGATTGGAAAATAATGCTTCATCCACATCTTCCAGTGTACACTCATTGTCTTCATCATCTTCTCATCATTCGAATGAGGAGATCAACCAGAGTCTTCAAGTAGATAACACCAAATTGAAGATGCTTCTACAAGAAGAGAAAAAGGAGAAGCATCGATTGCAGCTTCAGCTGCAAGCCGCAAAGGCAGCCTTAGAAGAATTGAAGTGAAATCACTGAAGTTGTCAAGCGGAGCATGCTGAATTATAGAGGCTCCTACAAGAAGAGGAAGAGGAGAAACAAAGGCTACAAGCTCAGGAAGAGGACTTGGAAAAGTTGTTGGGTGACTGCTGTGAGGTAAAAAGTAATTCTCTGACTTCATGTATCTTTCGTGATGATGATTTGTTGTTTTTTAAAATCAAACCACAAGAATCAGCTCCAAACTGTTAAAGAGAATGGGTATCAAGGGAAGGGCCTCGACATTAATGGGAAGGGCATCATAAACCCCATCAAAGTAGAGGAATTACCCTGTTAGGCAAGACTTAGGTATGTCAGGAAGGAAGTTGGGGAATGCACCAAGATAGCCAGCAAACCACCAACAACAGATGATGAGAAGCCCTCATTAGTTATTTCCAACTCGACGGTGGAGGTAAAATATATTGATTTCCCTTCAGTTTCATCTTCAAATGGTATAATTTTTGTTGGAAATGTGGAGATACCAATTACAGGGACAAACATGAGACTCTTTACCGAGATGAGGTACAAGGAATAAAAAGGACTTGGTGTTAATATCTAAGGCATAACTCAATGATTGGAGGTTGAGAAAAGACCTCGATTCACAAGGTTGGGGTGCACTGAAGGACAGTGCTCAAAGATGACAGATGCTTTCAAGACATTGTTGAGACGGTCGAGGAAAGAGAATGATGGGAACACATCACCTTCATCCCATGGCAATATGCATTGTGGAGAAAGAGCTGAGACAAGCTCTTGTTCCCATGATCACACCAGAGACAACAAGGAAAGGTATAACAAGTCTCAATATTCGAATGTTAATTTCGATTACAATCATGTTGTTAATGATGGACATAAATCATGACATTGAAAAACATGTACTTTTGCGGTTTGCATAACCATATACTTGTTGAGTGCTGGAAGAGAATGGCAACACGAAAGAGGATGAGGCGTGAAAGGCCTTCTCTACCATAGGGGAAGAAACATGTTAAGCAAATCTGGAGGAAGAAGACTTTATGTAGTCATTACAACATAAGTGGTCATCAAAGGGCCACATGTTGAAGGCTCCATGCAGAGCAGTGTCGCAAGGACAAAGCATCCGTGCATGAACCAAGTGAAATAGTTGTTCGACCAACGAATGCGCCACAAGGAGACGACCCATTCACTTTGATAAGTGAGAGATAGTTTTTCTAAGTGTGGTAGAATCATGGCCTTGTTTTTGCCAATCATGTGTTTCATTTTAAACTATAAAAGTGATGATGTGTTTTCCATCACTTGTTGCAGCAACAATGATGCCTGGCCTTATTTTGTATTGCATTTTAAACTATGAAAGTGATCATGTGTTTCCATCACTTGTTAAAGAAACAATAGTGTTTGGATTTA
The DNA here is from genome assembly GCA_000404065.3 of Pinus taeda. Taxonomy (NCBI): domain Eukaryota; kingdom Viridiplantae; phylum Streptophyta; class Pinopsida; order Pinales; family Pinaceae; genus Pinus; species Pinus taeda. The sequence continues at coordinate 19,302 of APFE030830047.1, read as the reverse complement.
TTTTTGTAAATCATGTGTTGCAGTTTAAAATGTAAAAGGGATGATGTGTTTTCCATCACTTGTTTAAGTGATAGTGATATTTTGGCCTTGTTTTGATAGTTGGGGTATTTGTTTCCCTTTTGATGTAAAGTTGACCATAAAGTATGTGTTATAAACTCATGGCAAGTATGGGATGTTGGGGTCATTAGTTGGTCATGTAAATTAAGCATGTAATTTGGAGAAATGTATTGCATGTTTGTAGAGGATGTAGGTGTCAGCTCATCGCTTATGGCTCCAAAGAACAAAGGTGAAGAAGAATGAAGGGTGACCTATCAAGACACTAGTGGTACAGACATTGTACAAAGTTGTAGATTATTTTCATGCTTTTGGAGTACCAAAAGCTCCTCAGTGGGAAGGATTGATCCAGGTGGCTCTAGACATATGTAGAAGTCCAAAAGGGCTCTGAAATGGTCAAAATTCAAAGTGTTTAAATTTCAAAAAACTCAACATCAGATCGAAGTTTTCTTCACCCTGATTCCAACAATGTGAACAACACTCAAATTTGATCTCGTATGAGAGAGATAGAGTTCTTTAAAGTTTGATAAGACAGGGAAAAAGTGTGGACCATAACATGCCACATGGCGTCCCAGTTAGCAGGTGGGACCCAAAGATTACATGGAAGTCGACATGTAGCCTATCAACTATTGACACTTAGACCCTAGTCATTGGCTCTTAACCCTGCATAAAAGACAAAAAAGTATATATTAATAATTCCATATAAGAAAAAATAATTCACTGTCAGTGCGCTGGTAGCAAGCTATGTTTACATGGTGGAGATCCATTGTCAAATCCCGTCAGCGCCACAATATTACCCCTTTTATGGATACTTGTAATATTTTTATATTCTCTTAATTTTTTTCGACGCAGGCTAGAGTCCATGGAACCCTAGCTGCATTTCGGTGCTTGTGCCCTTGTTGCTTTGCGGCCTGTGGCTTTGGGCCCTCTGCCCTCCTCCTCTGCATTCCCCTTAGTCTTTTTATGGATTAGGAGCGCTTAGCCTCTACTGGGTAGGACGTTTAAGCCGGGTCGACCCTCATGGAGGACCCGAGCTCGCCCTAGGCAGGCCCGCCTTCAGCTGCCGAAGCTTTCTCTCGGCTCTTGGCTGGCTTGCCGCAGAAGAAGAAGAGTGAAGCAGCGAAGTTTTTCAAGAGGCTAGATGACATTCCTTAAATCTCCCTGCCGCTAGAGACCCCGATTCAAGTTGCCCTCTCCTTAGCTGAGCGGGCTCTCGTGGACCAGTTCACAAGACTTTGGCCTTCTCCTAAGACCACGGAGTCCTGGGTAAACAGGAATTGGGCTCCTATGATCAAAGGCAGCGTCACTTCTTACTTCTTCCGACAAGGGTTTTTCCTCTTCGAATTCTCCTCTAAGGAAGATAAGGATCTGATTTTTCAGAATGGCCCCTATTTCATGGGCCCCCAAGGTTTGTACCTCAACAAATGGACGCCGGATTTCGACCCTGCAGTGGATGTCCCCTCAGCTGTTCTTGTCTAGGTTAGACTCCCTAATCTCCCAACCCATTGCTGGAACTGGAATTCGCTGAAACACATCGGAAACGCCCTTGGGAAATTCATAGATAGGGCAAACAGCAAAGATCAATATGACTGTGCTCGTATCTACGTAGAAGTAGACCTAAAGGTGGGTCTCCCAGAAGCCATCAAAATCAAGGTAGGAAATTGGACCCATTTGCAAAAACTGGAACATGAGCAGCTGCCTTTCAAATGCTGAAAATGTCATGTCTACGGCCACTTCGCTAGAGGATGCCCATCCAATGTGGAACCAGATAAGGGAAAAGAAGAAGGTTGGAATCAGGTCAAGCGCACCAGGAAAATTCAAAAGCAGGTCGGTCCAAATGGAAAAGGTACTCAGCCACCCCCCCCCCCCCCTAGCAACCCCCGCCCAAAATGGTTCAAGAAAACAATTCACCCCTCTAAGCTCTCAAGTGGAAGAAACTCAGGAACTAGAAAATCAAAAATCAACCTCACCCTTTAAAGGCACCCCCAAAGGTTTTGGAAATGAAGTTGAGCAAGCTGGAAATGGTGTTCCAGCAATAGAGGTAATGGTTGAAAGTGGTGTTCCAGTAATGGCAATGGCTGGGAGCTCCAAAGGAAACACTGTTGAAGAACAGGAAGATGAGCATGAATCGGAGTGCTCGGAGGAAGAGGGGGAAATAGGAGAATCTCAAGCAACGATAAGGAGATCCACAAGAGGCTGCAAATCAGATTAGGAAAAAAGAGAGCAGGAAACTTTCAAGGATAAGCTCCAAGGTAGCCAGCCAACCGTTGAGAAGTTACTAGCATCAAAAGCAAAGATGACAAGAAACCAACCCCAAGGCTCCAAAGAAGCCAATCAGAAATAAAAATGATGAAGATAATCTCCTGGAACTGTAGAGGTATGGGGAGTGGAATCAAAGAAGAAGCCATCAGAAATTTAATAAGAACAGAAACTCCTGACATGCTACTCATCCAAGAGACCAAATTGGAAGACTCTATCTTCCTTCAGGCAAGTAAGAAACTCTGGAACAAATGTGAGGCGAAAGCAATCTCAGCGCGAGGGGCTTCCAAAGGGTTGGGCTCTCTTTGGAATGCTAGAAAATTCACATTCGTCTTTGAAACCCTCAATACTCATTGGCTGCTCTTAAAATTGCAGCACATAGATTCCAAAGAGATAATCAGCCTTTTCAATGTGTACACCCCTGTGAACACTGTGGAAAAAAAGGACTATTGGGACTCCATAAGAACCCAATCATATCTAGTTAATCTTGAGAATATCATCATAGCAGGAGTTCTCAATCTCACTCTCTTATCAGCAGATAAGAGAGGAGGTAGCATTGTTCGAGATCCGGCAAGGGAATGGGCAGAGGATCTTATACAGGACTGTGACCTGCTAGACATCAAGCCAATTTCTGGTAAGTACACTTGGACTAATAAAAGAATTGGTCTTGGCCACATTGCTGCTAGATTGGATAGATTCTTAATTCAAAGCTCGTTTCTTCTGCTTGGATTAGAGGCTAGAGTGCATATTCTCCCTTGCAGCACTTCGAATCATAAACCCATCAAGCTATAACTTGTGTCTCAGCTTGACCTTGGGCCTATATCTTTCAAATTTAGCCTGCTCTGGGCTAAGGAATCGGACTTCATGCAAGTAGTTAAGGACACTTGGGTGCAACCAGTCAAAGGCTCTCCCTTTTTCATCTGGGAAGAAAAGCTCAGAAGAGTGAAAAGGGCTTTGAAAAATTGGGCCAAATCTCTACCAAACCTAGCCAACGAAAGGAAAAAAATCCAGCATATGTTGGAAGTCCATCAACTTCAAACCGAAACAGTGGACATAACAAAAGACATCCTAGATAAAGAAGCTCTATTTCAGCAAAACTTTCATAAGGCATGTCTAGCTGAGGAAGAATACTGGAGACTTAAGTCTCACAGTCTTTAGCTCAAAGCAAGGGACAGGAATTCTTCCTTCTTTCACAAACAAGCTCAAGCCAAGAAATGTACCAATTCCATTTCTAAAATCAAATATGGTACCATCATTCACAAGGATAATGAAAGCATCAAAAAAGCAGCTTCTCTTCATTTTGAAAGTCTGTATAGCGAAGAGATAATTCTGGATCAAAACTCAGAGATGTTGGACAGGATCCCTTCCCTGATTTCTACCGATATAAACCACCTTCTTGAAGCTAAAGTCACCAAGAATGAATTCAAGGCTACCTCATTCACCATGAACCCAGACAAAGCCCCTGGGCCGGATGGATTCTCAGCCAGATTCCTCCAAATTTGCTGGTCCATTGTGGAAAAGGATCTTTACAAAATGGTTCTAAAATCCCAAGTTTGCAAGAAAATTGGAGGAAGCACGAACTCTACTTTTCTTGCTTTCATCCCCAAAGAGAAGGGAGCCAACTCCTTCAACAGGTTTCGTCCGATTTCACTTTGTAATATAGGTTACAAATTGATCACCAAAGTCATCACTAACAGACTTAAGACCATCCTCCCCAAAATCATTCCAGAAAGTCAAGGAGGTTTCATCCAAGGTAGACAGATTGTGGACAACTTCATTCTGGCCCAGGAGGCAATCCATTCAAGCTTGAGTTGCAATGAAAAAGGTATGGTTGTCAAACTCGATCTAGCAAATGCTTTTGACAGAGTTAGACATTGTTTTTTGCTGAAAGTCTTACATAAACTTGGATTTGGTGAGAATTTTATAAATTGGATTCGAGCTTGCATCTTGGAGCCTTAGATTGCCCCATTAATTAATGGTAGAGCTGTTGACTTTTTCAAAGCCACGAGAGGGCTTAGGCAGGGGTGCTCTCTCTCACCTCTTCTATTTGTTCTTCAAGCCTCTGTCCTCAGTTTTTACCTAGACAAAAAAGAGCAGATCAGGATATTGCTGGACTCTGTATAGCGACGGGTGTGAAAACCATTAATCATGCTCTTTTCGCGGATGATACGCTACTATTGGGAGCAACTTCTGGGATTATTTCCTCCAGATTTAAAACAGCTTTGGATGAGTTTTGTTTGGTATCAAGAAGTAGTTTAAACAAAGGAAAATGCCATATCTATTGATGGAACATCACTTCCAGCTTGCTCAACTCCATATCCAGAACCTTTGGTTTTGCAGCATCCTCAAATTGGACTTCCTTCAAGTATTTGGGCCTCCCAGTTTTTCTCAAAAAAGCTTACAGCAGAGATTGGCTCCCCCAATTGGAGAAATTCAAGAACGATCTGCTTGCCTGGGGTTATTCCTGGCTTAACATAGCTGGTAAGTCGGTCCTCATTAAATCTGTTCTTTCCAGTCTTCCCCTGTTTCAGTTTTCTGTCCTTCTCGCTCCAACTGGCATTCTCCGAAAAATGGAGGAGACCATCCGAAAATTCTTTTGGAAGGGGGGCAAACAGAACGAGAAAAATATTCCACTAGTCAACTGGGAATGTATCTCCAAACCGCTATTGGAAGGAGGCTTGAATTTCAAGAATCTTGGCTACCATAATGTAGCAATGGGAGCTAAATTAATCTGGAGAATTATTGCCCCTAAACCTGGCTAGGCGCAATTAGCTCTCTGGAAAAAATACTTCAAAGGCCAGCGTTCTCGTTGCCTAGATCACCCTAAGAAGCATACAAATACATCCTTCTTGAAGCTTTGTAGCAAAGCTTGCTCTCTCATCAAAGATCGTTCCTTCTAGGTTCCTGGTAATGGAAAAAGGATGAACCTATGAACAGATAAAATTTTGAATAACAAGCCTCTGGGAGACTATTGTTCACTCCAAACGTTGTGCATATGGATGAATGAGGCTAATTTGCGAACTCTATGGGACATTTCAGCTTGGCAGAACTCTCACTGGGCTGGCTGGAATATTCAAACTCCCCCAGAGCTTTCTATGGAGCGCGAGACCTTGATTTCCAAGCTCCACGGCATGTCTCCTTTGCTGGCTCGAAAGAGGGACACAAGAGGTTGGGGTACGCAGACTGGCGGATACTCTGTTGCCCAAGGTTACGCCAAGCTATGTGAGCATCCCCATGTGGCCACAAACCCTGAGCCTTGGAAAGGGATATGGCATTATCCCACCTTGCCTAAAATCGACTTCTTTAGCTGGCTGCTTTGTCATTCAAAAATTTTGACAGACGATAACCTCTAGAAACATGGTTTTCACGGTCCTCCAAGGTGCAGTCTTTGTAAGGTAAACCAGGAAAGCGTAGTTCATCTAATGCTTGAATGCATCTTTACTTTGTAGATTTGGACAGAATTGTTGGCACCTCTGAGTTTTAGCATCGTGTTGCCTTCCTCCATCCCTGATATTTTTACTAAATGGCTGCAAAGGTATCCCGGGACTCCTCCAAAAAACAAAATCATCGGAGCTGCTTGGACTGCTCTCCCTAAAATAATCTGTTGGCAGGTTTGGCTAGAGAGAAATAAAAGGATTTTTAGAAGCTATGAACAGGAGGCCAAGCTGGTGGCAATCAAGATTAAAAGCTAGCTTAAAGAGAATCTAAGAGATATTAAAGATGACTTAAATCTCAATCAGCAAGATATAAATTGGGGCTCCTTTCTTGGACTCCAGTTCCAAAATAGTGCACAGTATCTCCCTCCTCAAAGATTGGCAAATAAGAATTTCAGCAAATGAATTCAAAGACTGTGTCATAAATCAGTAGAGATTCTCCCTCTTTTTTAATGGGGCTGCAAAGGCCAATCCTGGAAGAGCTGGAGCTGGAGGCATCATTTTGAATCCCCATGGCATAAAGATACACAGTTTCGCCTGGGGTCTGGGCATAGATTCTAGCATACAAGCTGAGGCTTTGGCTCTTTTCCAAGGTCTCAAGATTATGAAAATGTTGAACATCAAGGAGGCAAATGTAATAGGGGACTCCCAGGTAATAATTAATATTATGGTGACCCATTGTATGCCAACGGATCTAAGGCTTGCAAGGCTGATTTTCAAAGTAACAGATCTTAGAGACTCTTTCCAGAAGTTGAATTTTTATCATGTGTTGAGAGCTAACAATAAGGAGGCAGACATCGAAGCCAACAAAGCTACCATCCTTACGGCTAGAGCTTTACTCAGAGGAGGACAAGAATCATGGGAACTAATTCCTTAATTTAGATAGTTGCCATGTTTTACTGCATTTTGTTAAAGCAGTTTGTATGTACCCATAAAGTTGGGAAAATCTCGGAAATAGACTACATAGAAGCAGGCAAAAAGAGATGTGAGTTAAGCATAAACGTCATGGTCTTGCATGGTTGTGCAGTTCTTGGGGAATTAGACTCACCTTTGTAATCCGATTTTTGGCATTAAGGCCAAGTATTTAATAGATCCTATATCCGTTTCTATTAAAAAAATAAATAAATAAATAAATATATATATATATAAGAACAAAAATAATTTAAACTAAAAAACTATATATTAAAATATAGTTATTAATATGGTTATTCCATGTTAAAAATACCAAAACAAAATCAACGATTTTTATTAAATGGTAAGGTTGTTATACCATAACCATTTGAACGTTTACCATATGGTTAACACGCCCATGGTTTGTAACAAATGTTATGGAACCGCATACCATGTAACAATTCCAATGCATATGGTTATAACCGTTGACTGCCCATTAAAAAACAACAAAACGAGCAATGTAATTTGGGCAAGGATAGCGTTTGAACCCAGGATGCACCACACCCATTTTTAGCGTTTTCCAACAGGTCAAACAACCTTCTTGTTTACTTTCTCGACAAATTATTTATGAACCAATTCATACCATCTGACCGGGGAGTACTGAATGGAGGAGCGTTGAACGACCAACGGTGGAGATTGCGGAACCGTGAGCGTGGATGGAACCTCGCTAGGTAGCAAAACCACAATGGCACGAATTTCGATACAATCTTTTGCAAAGAATATTCTTTTATGCTTGAAAGATTTCGTCGGGAGGTAAATTTTCATTTTGTCAGAATAATATGAAGTTTACAGTCATTTAACCAGAATTTCATAGGGAAAATGATAGTGAAATTAGAATCACCATTTGAGCAGCAGATTTGCAGATTCCTAACAAAGCAAAATCTTTGAAGAATCTTGAGGGAATTTTTCAGATTCCTTGGAGGCTAAAATTCGCTAGAGTCAAAATGTAACCAACTTTATACTCAAAAATCTCAGAATATCACAAGGATCATGATGGCGAGATCAGATTCGTGATTTGAGTAGCAGATCTCCAGTCAACCTAGAGGACAAAATCTTTGGAGAATCATGGGAATCTAAAAGATTCCTATAGGCCAAGATTTTAACAATGTCGAAATTTGACAAATGGATAGTCGATTTTACACATCTCAACGACAGAAATTCAGTGGTTCAGTCAGTTTTTACATATGAGACTTCCATTTTTCAGCCAACGTCAGAGGTGCAGGTACATGAATCAATCATGTCATGTTTTCCTTCATAATTGCTGAGATGATGTATTATGTTTTGAGATCCGTGCTTGATGTTATGTTGCAGGATCGCTTTTGCCACATTATGTGAGATGTTTATATTGTTATGCTATGTATTGTTGTGGAGATCCTTATGTAACTATGTTGAAGGGATGTTCATTGCCACATTGTGTGAGATCATTTTAGTTTGTCATGGAAAGACGAAGCCTTCTTGAGTGAGAATTCTTGTAAGCGGAACGTCTCGTGGAGATACAAGCCACTCTTGTTTCAGGGCATATTACCTTGCTATGAAAAAGTGTTGTCCAAGTACATCATCATCATTTCCAGTATTATATGAAGCAGCCTCCACCATCTTGACACCAAACTCGGAGATGTAGTCCACACTGGATGAACTCCATTATCAAATGTCTCGTGTTTTGACTCGCTGACCGTTGTCATGTTTCCTCTTACTTAAGCATGCATATGTGTTCTTTTATGCTATTTTAAATGTAATTCTAGCAACATCACAGAAGTAAAGGATCTTGGATGATCCTAGTAGCTGAAGGAACCTGAATAATTTACAAATCCAAACTCCCACTTATTATTTTTCTTTGATTTATGCTCTAGTCTAACGAGATATTGATATGCAAATCCTAGTGAGGAGATGTATAGGAAATCCATCTTTGTTTGGATGTACTTATGTAGGCCACTACAATACTTCAAAAGTAGATTTTGCTTAGAGTCTTTGATACCTAAGATTGAGTGTAATGTATGGAAAATATGGTGTACTTTGGCAATGTATGGTTTGTCTCTTATTATGGAGTTACATTGAATATCCTAGACTCGTCTTCGATGTGTCTTTCCTAATAGCCTTCTCACCAGACTTTGACATAAGGAAGGGATTTTAGGAGCGCAAAGGTGATTTTCTCATTGTTGGAAAATTTTTTGACAAAATAATAGCCTTGTAACATATTTAACCATTTCTCTAAAGCACCTGCATTTATATAGCCTTCAAATAAGGGAATATTGTTAAGTGGATAAATCGTTCTTGCGGAGAAGACCGATCTCCCTAGTATCAATTGATATCTAGCAACAAGCAAGACAAGCAAATCTACTTTTCTCTAAACATATTTCGATTCATTAATACAAACTAAGAGGTGTTCTAGACTCTACCTCAAGTCCAACGCTAGTTTGTGGCAGCCTTGCTCCAACAGCTTCAAAGAGTATCCTTTTAATAACCTGCAAACACAAACAAGCACACATCAAAGAACACCTGCATAGCTAATATAATAAATCATGTTCATCATTGAAGGGATAGAGTCCTCCTTCAAGGGGATAAGCTCCTCACATCAAGGGGTTAGCTCCTTAAGGAATGGGATACATGCACCCTCAAGGAGCGAACTTGCCAGCGCAAGATTCCTTCTAGAAGCTTCCAGAATTGACTCAAAGTGAATTTTCAATAATAAACTCGTGCCTTTTCACTTTTACAGGGGTTTGCACCCATATATGCAGATACAAAACGGTCAGGTGCACATGGGACATGACCAGTGAGTGCGGAACTGCAGGTAAGGTTAAGAGAAAGTGCGAAACCAGAGTTTTAGAGATTTTTAAGGACTTTCTCTCATTTTCAAAGCTTGATATGCAAAGCTGAGGTTTAAGACTTGCAAAGGAGGTATGTATGAGTGGTGAGAGACTCATATTGATTACAGAAAGTCATGGTGACAATTTTTCGTGTAACAGATTGCCCCCTAAAGTGCGAAGTCTGTAATAGATGAGGATAGTTTTATCATCTATGAAGAGTGAAGTGCTTTATCATTTCAAGGATCTTCCTATGGATACCCCGGTCAGAACCTGTAAAAACATTCAATGCAAAATATATATATATTATCATATCATCGCTGAGGTAGGCATTCCCATACTCAGATCAAAACTGACTAGAAACTATCTAAACTGCTCTAATACAGGAATGATTTTGTAATACATTACAAGTATAGACATATGTAGACATAGTATGGGCACAGCCATCTGTTTATGAATAGTACATTGTATAATGAAGAACAAAATTCCTCGCAGCCTGGATGGTAGAAACTAGATCCAGGGTCTTCATTTCTGCTTCCCGAACTAGTACGATTCTATCCATGTGAATGAATGTGTCGAAGTCGAACATGTAAGAACCACTTTTGATTACCAGTCAATGATGTAAACCATTAACAAGTGTGAGAGGAACCACCAGTAATGTCAATGGCCCTCAAAGTACTCAGTACAATCCATGAAATGTGAATAAATGAGTCGATGTCAAACACGTCATAGAATCCTTCGATCGAAGGTCAATGATGCAACTTGTCGTCAAAGGCGAGAAACCTGCCATTGAGGCATGCAGATTCCAAGGTACTGATGATTTCTAAATCATCTTCCTAGATAATGAGTTGGAGTCGATAGAAAGCGATCCGTTGCAGGCAAGCCCTCAACACGAAATCATAGATCAAGTTTTGAAGAAATGTATTTGGTAAGGACTAACTCAGGTATGGTCAAAATGGATGACAAATATTTCGCAAATGAATGGTTTATTTGAACTGACCTCTTGAACACATAACGACACTGCAGATGGTTTGGTTACAATTGACCCAAAGCTAATATCCGGAAACCGGCTGAAGAATTTCAATATGGTTTGATTAACTGTTAGGTAAAGGATTTCCCAACCCAGGTGAACGAAAAGTGTCATGTTCAAGAGTGGTTGACTACTTTTCAAAAGACAAAGTATAACAATCAGGTTCATTTTTCTCTCTTTTTCCCAACCATTTCTGGCAAGTACCTCTTTATTTTTGACAAGCTTGAGGAGGATAACATTTGCTTGGTTATAAGCTCATCCTTCAGATGAGTCCAACTTAGTTTAAGATTCGAACCCTAAGAAGGAGTGGTCCGTTCCTGTTTGTAATTGAACAGGTCCTTTACTGTTAAATTTTAACGAGTCTAGTATAGGAGAAACTCGACGTTTTTCAATTTTAGGGATTCAGAAGAAAAACTTAAGAAAAATCCATGGTTGTCCTTTTTCATAAATTTGTGTCTCCCAAGCCCGAAAAAAGTATAAAATAATACTTGAGAGAACCGCTTAACCATTACGATCAAGGAGTACTTTTCATAATTAGTGCCTTCAATTTGAAAAAGTAAAAAAGCAATTGAAAACACGTTGTTTTATTACTAATATCGAACTCGAAACGACAAATTCCGGCAATCTTTTTGTGTTTATACGGTCAGAAAAGAGCTGTAAGTGGACCGACTTTTTAATTCCGTTTTAACGAGTCTAAAAAGAAACATTTGGCAATCTTTTCATATTTTACGAGTCAGAAAAGAGCTTAAAGAGGACTCCTATGTATTTTTGTTGAAAATGACCAATTCTCCCTGAACACCCAATATTCTGCACAAAAACTGCAAACATTACTCATATATGTTTTAAAATTAATAAAAATGTGCCAAAAGTGACCTTTTCAAAGTGAAAAATAAATAAATTAAAATTTTATTTATTCAAAAAATCTTATAAAAAGGGCTTTTACAAGTTCATTTTCACCGTTTGGCTTTGGAGTAAAAAGTAAGAGCTTTTTGGTAAGAAAACTTCCTATGAAGATTGCGGAAAATCCGACCACTGGAATCGAGAACTGTCCTCTCTAGGTAATCCACTTCATCCCTGACTTGCATTTCATCTGTTTCATTTTCATTTTTAGGGCTTTAAAATTCATTATTTGAGAAAAATTATGGTTAAAAATCGCTTGCGGTGGTTGGGCAAGCGTAGCATGTATACCCTGCGAACCCTGACTTTTTTATATAAACAAAATAGTCGGGGTCCCGCACCTGCCCTTAAGGACGAGTGCGAACCTACGCACTGTCCCTAACGTGGCGGGTGCGGACCCCACGAAACGTGTTTTGAAACCCTATAATTTCTCATTTCTGCCCAAATGTTTTGGAATCACAAAATTCTAAACCGCTTATTTTGCAATGCAGATAGACAAGATGCTTATTTGGTGGGAAAGAGAACATGAAGATGTGGATCAAGCCGCATTACTCCATCCACCTTCATTACAGGCTTTAAGAGCATGCAGACTACTGAAATTTTGGGCCATACCTGGCATGAGGGCACAGGTAGACTTTCTACAATGGCTGGTAGACAGGTGGAGCGCAGGACCAGTGTTTCATCATTGGAGGACACCGGCTCGAAATCAAGCCAGAGGACATTTATTTTCTGACTGATTTGTCGAAGAGAGGCGAAGGATTATCTCTATTCAGATCTAGGCCAGGTGGCCAGTCTGTCACTATTCTTCGACTAGAGTTTTGCAATGTCCAAACGGATAGATGTGAAGACCATCACCCGTCCTGAACTTAAAGTGATCACATTTACTGTCACCAGACTGTGCGGAAGTGCAACATTGCATTTAGTTATCGGTTCCCGGATGCGCATAGCAGTAGACTGCTTCCGAGGCACCATCTTCAACTGGTGTGATGCTGTGTTGGCCAATGTGAAAGGCCGACTAACTAGGGCAAAGAATGGAAAACTAAAGAACTTTGGATATGGTTACTTAGTTGTGATCTTTGCCCTAGAGAGGGTACCTATGTTGGTTCCACAACAACTTACCGTTGAGGCTGGACTTCCCCGAGATCCCAGGATTATGCGTTGGGTTGCAGTCATGGCCCGCCATCCTGAGGAGGGCACCGAGGTTGTTCGATTCTCACCTGAGTATTTTTGCTGGTTGGGAAACCAACTTTTCGTGATACAAGATTTTCCATATGCTGGGATGGATTATCGTGGTGATCCAGACATGGCTCTTCCACCAGGAGAGCAATGGGATGATACAGGTAAAATTGTTTTCAACATTTTTTAAATTATATATATTTTTTTTGTTTTTTAAAACGTCTAAAAACTGATAGTAAAAAGTTTAAATGCAAATGTGGGTCCACGGAGACCAGCCGCTCTCCCGCCCTATGAGAGAAGACACCCAGCTGCTATGGCATCGGCCCCACAGGACCAATCAGCAGAGACCTTGGCCGAATTGTAGAGTCATCTAGAGCGCTTAACAATAGATATTCCAGAGACTAGCATAGATGATATTCCTCTTAGGCTTCAGCGCTATGTGATTGGGGTCCCAGGACCTTTTAGGAGGTTCCTTTGTAGGGTAGCCTGAGCAATGGTTTCTTATCGTGATCATCATTAGGGATAGGATGATCGCCTTTGTAGACTTCATATGACATTTATATCTTTTTGTGCTATCATTTTTGCCGATCATAAAGTGTTTTTCAACCTATGATCGAAGACGATGTATATTTTGACACATTTCTATGCTATGATATATCGCTATTACCGGTTATCTTGTATAACATGTTTATGGGATGCTTTTAAATTTACTGTCTTGATTATTGCAAATGTCTATTTATCATTTGAGAAGCAATAGCATCTGCTAATGTGTTTAAATATCTTGGAATATGTTGATATTCAATGTACTCAAATTCACGTTCCAAGAGACGAACTCTCAAAAATAATCTTAATAATATTGGATTTCTAATGGCATAAACCCTGTTCAGCTGTAATACCACGAGTTCAGAATCTAACCTTACAATCAAACTCCGAATCCCAAATGAGATGGATTCAGATAATAACTCAATCACTGCACTGTACTCTGCAATGTTATTCGTTGTTTGACCAAGACTTACCCCATGCATAGATACTAACTCGTCAGAGGGTGAATAGATAACCCAGGCTGTGGAAGAAATATTCTGTGTACTACAACAGGCACCATCAACAAAACCAATGTACGTTTGAGAAGACGTCGACATTTGCAATATCGAGAGTAAAACCAAGATAAGCAGGAATAATGACAAAACACTCTCTAAACTAGGCACACTTTCTCATCTAAAACACACCAACCAGAAAAAAATCTATTCTAACTAGAATCTCCACACCAAACTTTAAGCATAATATCTTTTCAGGTAAAGCCCATTTCTGGGTTTACCTAAAGAGACACCGTCAAAATCTACTAATTCATAGGCCCCTTTAGCCAGCTTTCGCTTAACAAGAAAAGGACCATGCCACATAGGTATGAATTTTCTAGCCCCTAGCTTATCGTTAGCTTGACATATAATAAAACTAGGTCCCCTTCCGAAAAATTACGAGGTGTAACATTTCGATCATACTGAGCTTTTATCCTTTTTGCCTGAGTCTCGATTGCTAAAGCAGCATCACGTTGATTCTCATCTAATTGAGCTAAGTACAACAAACGTTTTTCCTCTTCGGAAGTGGTTGGAAGTAATTCTATGGCTATTTGCAATAACGGAATTTTGTATTCAATGGGTAACACGGCTTCCAACCCGTAAACGAGTTGAAAAGGAGTGAACCATGTTGATGTTTTGATTGAGGTTCAGTACACCCAAAGTGCTGAAAATAACATGTTATGTCAATTCGACCGATGAATACCAATGATTCGTCGGATCATGGTGACTAGAACTTTGTTGATTGCCTCAACCAAACCATTAGCCTGTGGGTAATATGGAGTAGAGCTATCGTGCCGCAAGCCAAGTTGATCTACTAGCTCTGTCATCATGATGTTTCGGAAATGGCTCCCATGATCAGTGATAATCGCTTGAGGAACACCTAACCTAGCAATTATATGATTGAAAATGAAAATAGCAACAGTTTTGCCGTCTGCCGAAAATGTAGGCATCACCTCGGCCCACTTGGTAAAATATCTACCGCAAGGATGATATATGCATGCCCCCCGGCCGAGTGAGGGTTACATGTAATAAAATCGATACCCCATTTTGCGAAAGGACCAACGACAATGATAGGGTGGAGAGGAGCAGGTGGAGCACGCATCTTTCGATCAAAAATTTGGCAACTGTGGCATTTCTGGACTGCATTGATACAATCTTTAAATAAGGACAGCCATAAATAACCAGCACGCAATATCTTTTGTGCTGTGGCATACCCAGACATATGACCGCCACACGCTCCAGAGTGACAGTCATTCAGGACCTTTTCAGCATCCTCATGAGTTAAACAACAAAGAAAAACAGAATCCACCCTACGACGATAGAGTGTATCTCCAATAATTTTGAATGGTTGGGATTGGAAATGGATTTTCTTTCGTTGAGATCGTGAAATTTCAAGCCGAAAAGATTGGGTTTGGAGATAGACAATTATATCCCCATGCCATGGATCAAGAGTACTAATAAGAAACAAAGATTCATCCGCAAGGGATTCTTCTGCCACAGTTTCGGTATCAGTACGAGGGAAGTCACACATCAATTCTGCAAAAACCAAAGACTTCTTTGACTTGGATTTTTCAAATTCCAGGTCAAATTCCTACAGGATAACAATCCATTTGGAATACTTGCCCCCTATCAATTGTTTAGTCAAAATATATGTCATAAGGTTACAGTCATAAAGTACTGTGGTTTTGCGTAGTAGAATGTAATGACGAAATCGTTGGACAACTTGAACAGTTGTCAGAGCCAATTTCTCCACATGTGAATACTTAAGCTCAGTTGGATTCAAATTTCGACTAAGATAGTAAATCACATGATCAGCATTGAATTCATCTTCCTGAACTAAAACCATTCCAATGGTGGAATGAGAAGCGGCGAGGTACAAAAAGTAATCATGGTTGTAGTTGGGAGGATGTAATAATGGTGCATGGGTCAACGCGTGTTTAAGTGCATCAAAAGATTTCTGAGCTATCTCATCCCAAAAGAATGGAGTGTTCTGTTTCAACAACTTGGTAAAACCTTTCGTTATCTCGACGTAGTTAGGAATGAATCGACGTAAAAAGTTTGCTTTCCCTTGATAACTTTGGAGTTGGCGAAGAGTCGAAGGTGGAGGTAATTTAACAATAGCTTCAACCTTCGAGGGATCGACATGAATGCTAGCTTTAGAAACAACAAATCCCAGTAAGCGACCCGTTTCTATACAGAAAACACATTTGTGTGGATTCAACCTAATTCCATAATGCCTGCAACTCATAAAGATGGCTCGTAAATGAGTGAGATGATCGGCTCTACGTAATGAATGAGCAGGTAAATCATCGAGATAAGGCCGCACAATGTGCTTGATGTCGTGAAATGCGTAAGACATAGCCCTTTGAAAAGTTGCTCCAGCGTTCTTCAACCCAAAAGGTAATTTGCAATAAGCAAAGGTCCCCCATGGACAAATGAAAGTCGTTTTTGGTTGATCAACAGGGAGTATGTTAATTTGATTGTAACCGGAAAATCCATCCATAAAAGAGAACATTTCACTGTCGGCACAATCATCAATTATTTGATCGATATAGGGAGTTGGATAATTGTCCTTTGGACAGGCTTGATTAATATCCCTATAATCAATACATATTCTTATCGTTCCTTGCTTTATGTTAACAGGAACAATATTCGATACCCAATCCTTTAAAGGGATCGGATATATAAAACCTGCTTTAAGTAATTTCTCAACTTCAGCTTTAATAGCAGCAGCTTTTCGTGGGTGAATATGACGCAAACGTTGCCGGACAGGTTTAGCATCCGGGTAAGTTTTGATTTCATGGACAAAAATTGATGGATCGATTCCTGGCATTTCTTCATATGACCAGGCAAACACATCGCGGAATTCTTGAAATAGGGCTTTATAAGTTTGGATTTCCTCGTCCGTACAAGAAGCACCTATATGAATGTTTTCAATAATTCCGGGCTTCACTGAAATGTCAATAGGAATAGTTCGAGAAAAGTTTCCCAAATTCAACTCAGAATTGGAATGTTTCAATGGATTCTATGGTTCCTCGACATAATCAGTGGTAAAAATAGAGGAGAAATCATTTTCAAAATGATCAAGCTCGAGTAAAAACGAAGATCGATGATGAAGATCTTCCCATGGTAAATCATCAACCGATAAAATCTCACGAATCTGCTCATTAGTATGAACAGTTTCAGAAAAGGTTGTTGAATCTAAGGTTGAGATTGAAAGTGATTCCTCATTGACCACATTCATTGGATCGATTTCGGTTGAACTAGAGTCGGAAAACGACTGTACCGCTTGATATGCAACTTCAAATGGACCCACGAGCATGTCATCACCAAATGAATCCACCTCGGAATCGGAAGGAACGATCCAAGGATCATCAAGAACAATAGTGTCTGATGAAATCATATGAATGGTTGCAAAAGGAGGCGATACGTTTGGAGGAGGAAAGGAAAAAGTTCCTAGTAAACCAGAATCTTTGACTAATCCCACTCCAACATCCTTGTAAGGGATAGTTGTTTTACCGACATGTTGAATACTCTCAGAAGAGGCTGGGTCGGATGAAAAGTAATTCAACTGATCTATTGTAACGATCTTTCCATTATAAGGGAAATTTATGAGCCGAAAGACCGATGAAACAACAGCAGTCATCGCGTAAGACCAACTGCGACCCAAGAGAAGGTTGTAATCTAGAGGGGCATCAACCACCTCCATGTCTAGATTAACAGTTTTACCTTCTACCCCTATAGGTAAATCCTGTAAAAAATGCCATAAGGATGAAACCCTCAGCCGTCAAAAGCCTTCAAAATCGTCGGGGATTGATTGAGTGTCGGAGAATCAAGCGATTTCCAACACGAAATCGACATAATACACGTTGAAGCTCCCTCATCAATCACAGTCCGAAAGCAAGGCTTGTTTTTTACTAACACTGGAATCTGGAAAGCCATTTGATGAGGTAAGCGAGGTGTAATATTTTCTAAATCGAAGATTATGAGGTTGGAATCCTGGACATCAACGGCTCCTATAGCAGACAAAAGCAATTTACGGTGTGCTGGACACAATTGCAGCACCTCCAAAGACGACATTGTTGAAGGAGATATAGCTAAATCTTCAACAATGTTATAGTTCTGAGCAGCTCTCGCATGTGGATTGAAAGCTGACTTCCGAAGTATACCTTTAGCAGGCGGTTTGATTACTAAGTCTGGATTAGGTTTCTCGATCTGTAGCGGATCAGAACCAAGAGGAGTTGAAGTTGATGAGTTTGAACTAGAAGATCATGGTTCCTTACCATCAACAGGATTCTTACTTCCATAATCTTGTGATCGCGTCACAATCCTGACGTGGGACATCATCATAATTGATTCTTCTAAGGAATTTGAGGAAGAACCTATCATCTTACTATCTTGAGTGGGAAAAGGATCCTTCAAGACAATAGGTGTTTGAGAACCTTTGACGATTTTTGAAACCTTAGCTCGATGTGGACAATCTCTTGTAAAGTGCTCCTTGTCATAGATGAGACAAGGATAGTGAGGTTTACATTTCTCGTCAGTAGATTCAGTTTTTTCTGGTTTCTCTTTTGCGTTTTTTTTTTTTTTGTTGGGTCCATATAATACTAGTGATTACCCCATTATTATTGTAGTTATACCCCTTATTAATATTTTTGTGCCCTATTTCCCTCATATTGTTATTACTGTGCCCCATAAAATCCCTCTATTGTTATTTTTGTGGCTTTATATTATTATTGTTAGGTCGGCTAGATTATATTGTGACTCCTTAGACTCCTATATATAGAAAGGAGATTTTGTCATTTGAATCATCCAAGAATTGTGCATTTATGTAATGTAAAGGAGGTTGCCCCCTCGAAGAGGCTGAATTATAAGGCGTTGATCTATCTTTTCTATCTTTTCTTGAGCTGGTTTCATAACATTTGGTATCAGAGCTTTGGATTCTAGGGTTTCGCTGCTCCAAACAGGTCATCGTGGCATTTTCACTATAACTTTTTTCCTGTGACGTTTCAGAAGTCGCAAAAAAAACCCATTTGAGAAGAAATCGCTCTAAATCTTGGGTCCGAATTTCAAAGATTTTCGCACTAAAGTTGCGGAGATATGATCTGAGGAAGTTGGTCTTTGTGTAGACTCCTGAATTACATTCCAAACAGGTGACCTAGGGAAAATAGTCATAACTTTCTCTCTGGGGATCAGATTGAAATTTTGTAAGAAGTTAAAGAAAGAGGATAGACTGTAGTTTCTTGTATGCATTTTTCAGATCCAAAGGTCGAAACAGTGACTCGTGGTACGTCGTACAAGTTCGCTCTACTGAACTAGTCTATAATCAAGTCACTGTGGGAGATTTCACATAACTCTTCCTTGGAGAATCCAATTTGGGTCAGAATTGTGGCATTGGAAAGAGGACACAGAGGGATACTATAGGTCGCAATTTCAGAACTTAAAAATATTAAAGTACAAAGTTACAGTCATTTCAAGATCGTGCTCCTAAAATCAAGAAAAAGCAAGATGAGGAAGTTTGATGGCAAGGATCCGATAAATTGGATACGTTAGATGGAGCAATATTTTGATCTACATGGTGTACCACTTTTACAAAAGGTATGTATTGCATCTTCATATTTAGAACC